>CM039132.1:58306772-58326523 GCA_022036555.1 Microstegium vimineum | reverse complement strand
GGACTTTACGATCCTTTAGTTCATCTTATTTCGTTAATATCTAACAAGTACAGCATGACTGCATTTCATTCACTGAACTTTTAAGCTCGCTTGTCTTCAGGAAAAAGGATACTCGGCCCATCTCTTCATCTGCTCCTTTCCGTGAAGCGAATAAGGTAATTAAGCATGACCGCAATCTGATCGCATCTCCTCATAATGACCCTACCAAGTTCTCTGTTATCAGGGCTTGTTCCGTTGCTCTCTTTACGGGTCTCACAATGAGAGTACCATGACAAACTCATGATTTTTCCCCCAAAATTTTATCATGGATTCATGGGTTTATATTTAACCAATATATAGAGCTGTGCTCGCAGTGAAGTCTGTGATCTGTCAATGTTTCGCTTATATCCTTCTTTGCATAAGTGCATATATTCTAAAACATTTGTGTGAAACACCATATAACAATATGATTAGACGAATGTTTTGAAGGCTGCAGTTTTATATAGCACAGTTAAAGCTGCATATCATTTGGAAGAGTAGCTCAGCTACTTACGATGCCATTAGCTTTTTAACTTTCTGATTGCTTGCCATTTTGGAAACAGAAGCGGCCCCTTGTAGGGACACTCAAGTTACCAGAAGAATTTGTGAAGAAGCAGAAAGCATACTTTGCAGATGTGGATGCATTTGAACTGGCAGAGGAAGAGGTATCAGAATCTGAGCTGGAGTGAAAAGCTGAAGCTCCTCCTAGAATAGGTGGCCTTTCATTTACATAAGTACTACCTCTGTCCACAAAAGAATGCAATTCTCATTTAGGAGTCAAACAATTTAAACTTTGACTAAATTTATATAAAAAGATACAATCATTCGTGAAATGAAATTAATATCATTAGATTAGTCATAAAATATATTTTTATAATAACATTATTTAGAAATATAAATACTAATATTATTTAATATAAATTGGTCAAAGATGGGTAAACTTAACAGACACGTTTTCCATAGTTGCATTCTTTTAGGGACGGAGGTAGTATAGTATAGGCCCCGTTTGGGAGAGCTCCACCTCTAGCTTCTCTGAAGAGAATCACTCTCATCTAGCCAAACGCCTAAAATACCAACTGATTCAGGTGGGGATCAACAGAGAATCACTTCTCCATTTACACTACGAGGTGTGAGCTAAAAAAACCTGCTTAAAATCAATTCCCATCAGCTCTCCGCCCCGCTCCCTCATAGGAATCTAAAGGAATCACTTCATCGAAGAATCAAGGAGCAGAGCTCAAGAATCAGGGAGTGGAGCTCTCCCAAACGGGACCATAGTTTACTAGAATTACTTCTACAATGGCTAACGTATTTTAGCAATGTATAGCTATCCCTGCTTGTAACACGGAGGCAAACCAGTGTGCCTTTGGTGATCGCTGGAGAACGCCTCTCGGTATAGGAAACTACTAACTTTAGTATTGCAGAGGGCTGAGGAGATAGACTTCCAAATGTATGAGAACATAAGGGTTGGTTGGGAATCGCTCGATCTCCTTCCATTTCATCATAAAAAAAGAAGTAGCGCTCGTGGCCGGTGGCAGCCCGGTGCGCCGGGACGCACACGGCCATGGCAGGGCAGGGCGCGCAAGCGGAGGTCTTGCCGCCATGGCGGGCAGGCGGGGTTGGGACGAGCGACCTGCGGCAAGCTCTGGTGAGCGGGTTGCTCGTGGCTAGCTGTGACAGAACCTCTTAAGACAGGACCCACTTGTCAGGATTAATAGTCCATCCGACTTAATCACAAACAAATGATCCAAATCTTAATTATCCCGTCAGGTGTCGCCGCTTTACAGCGGGTCATCCATCTCTTTCCGAACAGGATCATCCTCATCACAAACATTACAGAAGTAATACAACAATTTACTTTACATCAAAGTAGCGGAAATTTGGAGTCATATTACAAACCATAGGTTTTGAAACATAACATAGTGTCATACGATATTATTACATCAAGCGGTGATAGAGTTTAAACAAAGCAACCGAGGTACTCTTGCCCAAGAGTCAAGCAAATACTTTTCATTCATCATCTTCATCCACAGTGACCACGGTCATGCAGCACGAAGCCACATAGACCGGGCTGTGGCCCTCATCTGCAACAGGGGTTAACAAACCCTGAGTATGGGAGTACTCAACAAGACTTATCCGACAAAATAAAATATTTGGAGGACAAAAGGGTATGCAAGTCATAGGATTCAAGGTGTGGCTTGCAAGAATCAAGTATTTTGCATAAATGAGCATTTATAAAAGAATTGAAATTCATTTCTTTTGTTCATAAGATTACTCAAGTACCGACCTAGATGTATGATCGATAACAAGGTAATAAACCATCCATGAAAGGAAACCATCAAGTCTCTAGTTCAAGTTTCATTAACTACGATGTAAAAAGCAAGGTCGTGTTTCCATATCCGAGGAACACGACGATTCGAATCGGTTAAACCCAGCTGGGACTTCCCTATCACACGACATATAGAACACTAAAACACGCATTTGACTACTTTTTCCTGGATCCTCCATCCGAGAACGCGGTCCCGCTACCCGAGAGCACAGTACGCCTCCATCCAGTTCCTCGAACTTGGAGGGTACACACTACTCTCGCCATCTCTCCACTCCCAGTGCGGGTTAACCGTCCTTTAGACTAGATTAGCCAGAGTCCAGCTTTCCGAAGTATGTGATAAGTACTCCAAAGTCACAACCCTCCAGCGTTTTACAGCGGACGGTTCCTAATGACATAGGCGGAAAGAACCCGCTCACCAGTCACCACTGATGGCTCCCGAACACCGTGTCCGCCCAGTCCCGATTATTACTTTCAACAACAAGCCTTTCTCAAAAGAGCATAACCATTTGCCGAAGCAATACTCTATGTGTAGGTGACCAAAGATCACCTACTATAAAGTACTAAGCATACTAAGCATTTTAGCAAAAGTTTGCATCTTTAAACAAGTGTCAAGGTTAAAGGTACATTTAACACAAGGATAAGACTATGCATCAAGTAGGAATTTAATAAAGTACGATAATGCAATATTATAACCATAAGTGTATTTAAAGCAATCATTTTAAATACAAGGAAGGGTTTGAAGGCACCGGGGTTTGCCTTGGTTGGAGAGATACACAAGTTCTGGCTCAGATTCAACAAGAGAGAAAATCCCTTCACTAGAGGGATTATCCAACCCAACCAACGAACAATCTACACGATATAATGATATGCTTAGATGATGCTTGCAATAGTAAATATGATGCTTTGCAACACACAAGCATGTACTTAAGAGATGAACAAAACAGATCAACACCTTGAGTACAACTTACCTTCATGAAACTAAACTAAACTAGAGCGTAAACCAAATTAATTAAACCATGATTAAACTAATTATCAAGTTTAATAATTATATCCAAGAGAACTGAGCAAACCACAATACATCAAGCATGTCCATATTGTGGTTGTCACTGGACAATTGACCATTAGCATCAAACAACTCAAAATCACACAAAACCTAAAGTCCTTAGGGTTACTAATCATTTTATTATTACTAGCAAAACATGTCCATGCGTTGCAACGGGATACATAATTGACTGTATGGTGTTCAAGCTAATGAGAATGAAATAGACTATTATTTGATTTAACTAAGATTGACCTAATCTTAAATTAAGGAACACTTAATCTTAGGACATCAATATATCATTAAGTGTTGATTGAAAAGCTTGAAGTTTAGATTGAAAATGAAAATAAATCTATAAGAATCATTATATAGTACATAAAAATTTACTAAGGTATGTTTTAAAAAATAAAAGACTCTTAAAAAAACTAAATAGACTTAGTAAAAAAATATTACCAAATTTTACTTCCTCAAACACAGAGCGCCACACCACACGATAATAGAACACCGACATCTAGGGAGAACGAGAGAAACTATAACGCACGACCATGCCAGCTCCCATGGCGCGGTGCAAGCTTTTGCATCGGCCCGAACGCACGCGTGGTGCCTTTCTGAGCATGTGGCGACGATGCACATGGAGGCCCTAGTGCGTGCGGCTTATTGCTCCATGTTGAGCAACGACGACAGCTGTGTGTACGGCAGTGTGGCCCTTCGACCAGTTACGGCCCAAGCATGCAAGCGCGAAACGGCGGCAATGGCCGCCCGAGGTCGTGATGCACACTTCGGGTCTTCAAGCATGCACAACGCGGCTGCCCGAGGCCGTGATGGATGCACGCGGTGGCTGCTCGGCACCGGCTTGTGGGCGAGGTGGCACGCACCAGCAGGGACCCCTCGACGACGACGGATCTGATCTGCTCCCTCCGAGCCTTTTTTGTTGGATTTTCTAGGGGTGCACCACCTATTTTATTATGGTTAATTTTTGTTATGGAATTCTATCTATTCGATTTCTATTTGGATTCGACTTCAAGTGAATTATCGGGTGATCAAAGTATCTTTATTATTTATTTTTTCTATTTGTAGAAAATAGGAGAGAGAAAAAGATGAAACAAAAAATTTACGCAAACAATAGGAAAAAAGGAAAGGAGAAAAAGAAAGAAAGAAACGACAAAGGACACAAACATGAATATTTTTCAGGGATCTTATTTATTTTTTCTATTTATAGAAAATATGAGAGAGAGAAAGAACAAACAAAGTTACGCAACAGTAGAAAAAATGGAAAGGAGAAAAAGAAAGAAAGAAACGGCAGACGAACATGAACGTTTTTCACGGGAAATTTTTTATTTATTTTGTTTCCATCTATATTGCGTCCAATCCGATTCTTATTGATTTAGAAAGCAAGTCCATGTCGTGTGAGGGCTGGCTGGATTTTATTTATTTTGTTTCCATCTATATTGCGTCCGATCCGATTCTTATATTGAATTAGAAAGGAAGTTTTTACTGGGTCTCACCGGTCCAAATACAAAGAAAAATTAGGAAGGTAAGATAAAAAAAAAGTTGAAATTTTACCTCTATATATAAAAGGTATAGATATAGATTTAGTAAAAAGTGACCAACTCGTGCTAAACTTGAATTCGTGCGAGTCCTAGTTCTAATGCAGTTCTTATCTGAAAAATAGACGGACATTATCTTTGGTCATTAGCTATATATGGAAATCCGATTGTTTCCGAGACATACTCATTCTCCATTATCCGGCAGTTAAAGGAAGAATGGATGGACCAAAAAAAAAATAGACTGAAATTTTGTCTCTTTATTATTAGCTATAGAATTATACAAAAAGTCATGTATAACAGTTCATCCAAAAATTCCCAAATTGTTTGTACAGCAAGATACAAGTATATACAGGTTACACAAAAATTTTCAGAATTTTTGGATCAATATACAGAGCATAAAAAATCATGGAAAAGTCATTTCTTAATTACTTTGAGAATTTTTACAGGATTAAAAATATACTGACCATGCATATATTATATTTTTATTAAATACTACACATCACAAAGAGCATTCACAAATTTTTGCAGAATTTAAACATGCACAGAAATAAACATACAAAAATAACAAAAAGCATTACTCTGCAAAACATGAAATTAGAAAAACTATTCGCTGCTCTCACTGACACCTGGGTCCCGCATGTTAGTGACCTCGAAACAGAGCAGCGGCGCCGACGACCACAAAACACGGCGGCGCGTCGCCGTCGATGAAACAAACGAATAACTGACTCGTGCGCTGGCTTCCTCTCTTCACCCCGAACCCAACGAGGTACGATAGAGCCATCTCTACCCCTCAGAACACCCACGTCGGTGACATTCGCGGCGGCCCGAGCTCGGTCGTTCGTGCGCCGCCAAGCACAAGCCACCACCGGCTCAACTAAGCTCCTCAACAGACTCAGGAAGCAAACGCGAACACAACGCACAACCAAAACGAGGCTAAAACCTACCACGGTGACCTCGCCGACGGCAATGGCGGCACCCCGCGCGCGGCCGCACATACGCCGGTGAGTACAAGCCATAATCGGCTCTACCAAGCACACCAGCGCGTGAAATACGAGCCTAAACCCTAACGCAACGATCTCGCCGATGGCCATGGCGGACGGCAGAGATTTGCGCGACGTGTGCCGGAGAAACTGAGCACGCGCTCAAACAACCAACACCGCGATAGGACGCACGAAGACTAGGCGAAGCTAGCGCAAGACTCAGAGGTGAAAAATACCAACTAACGAGCTCTCACGGCGGTGAGCACCGACACGGCGGCGCTGACACGCCGGAGCGAACACGAACCACAGCTACCTTTCGGAATTAGCTACAACTAGCTACTCTACGAGCACCAGGAGCTTACCCCGAACACGAAGCGCTCGCTAACTCGGCCGGAGATGAAGAAGAACGACCGGTCGACGAAGACCGTGTCGACGGAAATGGTGAACAGGGCGGCAACGATGGCGTTCCCGGAGCTATAGACCACCAAAGATGAAATGACGAGGCGTTCGAGGATCAGTGACGAATGAAGAAGATGAAACAAGAAAGAAGAAGACAATGTGGCTCCTGTGTAGCCAGAACGACCGTGAACTAGAGCGGCGGCGCGTTCGCCGGAGATGGAGAAGACGGAGTCGCGCCGGGCGAACCCTTGACGGCTTCAACCAGCTTACGCGGGAGACGTGCGAGGTCAGTGCGAAGACATTGGCGGTGGTTGGGTGGCTTAGCAGTGGCTAACGAGCTCGGGCGAGCTCGTCGATGCGGAGCGCTCACGCGGCGGAGCAGAGCGGACGGCGTCGCGGCGTGGAAAGAGGACCAAGGAGAGCACGGTGTCCCGTTTTGAAGACGACAACGGGGCCGTGGCGTTGCCACGCACTTGATGCGACACTCATTGCGGAGATGAGGCGCAAGGTGTGCTCAGCAGCTGGCCGGCCAGGTGTCACGGCCATAGACGAGCTTGGCATGCAAGTGCTCTATGAAATGTCCAAACTGCCCTGCGACTGTTTTTGTAAATTGCTCAAACTTCCAAGGGTTTTTATGAAAAACTTTGAATACCAAATGTTGACACAAAAAGCGTTAGGATCTGCGAACACCTCGGGCTATTACCCGAATTCGATTTTCGAGGGTGTGCCAGTCGATTTGACCAGTTAATCGACAAGGACGATAACTAGAACAAGATCCAATCAAGACAACGGCGATATGCCCGAATGTCAAGACTCAGACTTGATCAGGATAACTAGAGCAGAGCTAAACGAGACAACAACGATGCGCCCGGATGTCAAGGCTCAGATTACTCCATGCGGAACTTGCAAGGATTTGACGGAGATCAAGGTGATGTAGCCCGTCGAAGCTTGAAGAACTCGTAGATAAGCTAAGTCTAATGCAAATAAAGGGTAAATTGTAGTAAAAGTAGAATAAGAGTAAATTGATTTGTTTTTTATAGGATTCATTCATTCACGCAGCCCTTGGGCACATATTTATACTCCCGCATAGAGAGTTGTACAGAGACACGACTCGTACCTTTCCTAAACAAAACTCCTACTTTAAAGGAAATAATTGACTCGCGCAGGAGTCGGACTCAAATAACAATACTATTTTCCTAAATAGACACTCCTATCTTTAAGGAAAATAAATGACTCGTGCACGAGTCGGACTCAGACTTCCATAACAATACTGGTATGACATCACCAGTTTCCTTATATTTTTCTTCGATGAAAACTTTCCATCGGCAGATTCTTCAATCTGCAACTTCCTTCTATTGCCATCGACAACCCCTTGCCGACGTCAAGTGCCGCGTCACCCTACGTCCAGCATCATCACTCCTCATCCATCGGCATCGGCAATCTATGCCCATCGGTATCGGCAACACTTCCCAATCGGCAACCTCACTCCCGGTAACTTGTCTTCACAAATTAACCTTTATCGGCAAGAATCATCTAGCTTTCATCGGCAACAAACTTACCCTTCTTACAGCGTACTCCCATCGGTAAATTTTACCGATGACTTCCCGATGCCGATAGAAAATGGCCACCGATTCACGCAAGTCTTAGCTCATTTGACACGTGCCGAAAAACGGTGTCAACACCAAAGTTGCTCAAAAATTCATGATCTACAACTTTGACAATATGCACATTTTCAAATTCGGCCTAGAAATGAAAATGCATTTTTTTTGAAATTTGAAACCCTTTTAAAAAGATTTACCCCCTTTTGAATTACTCAAGAAATTTTAATAACACTTGAAAAACTCAAAACACAACAAATGCAATTGGAATAGAGCTCTACAACTTTTCTTAAACAACCACATGCAAATTCTTTTTAGATTTTGAAAATCATGTTTAGGGTTTAATCCATCCCCTCTGGAAATTAGGGTTTGGAATTGAATTTGAAAGTTTGAATTTGAAATCATGACCAGCATTCACACAATTTGATTAAACACAATCAAGTAAACTTATTTTAGTTCAATGCATAGCAAGTTTTTCAATCAAGTGAATGATGCTTAATGCATATGATGACATGATCAAATTCTTAATTAAGCTTTAAACACCAGGGTGTTACACTAGCGGCTACGCACGGGGCGCAGGCAGCTGTGGTGGGTCGGCTCGCTGCTCGCTGCTTGCTGGATGAGCAGCGCCTCCATCCGATGGGCATCAAGGTCACCGGGGAAGGAGTAGACGGCCGGCGCTGAGTCGGTAAGGGGCGTGTGGTGCGAGTCAAGTCCGCTGGTTGGTTCTAGTGCTCGTTGGAGTCGGAGGTGGGTTGGCGGGGTGTAAAATAATATTCTACACGTAGGGTGTAGGCAAAATTGATCTGAAAAATGTACTACTGAACAACGTTCAGCACCACAAAAATACTGAATAATACTGAAAAACGACTACTGAACAATAATACTGAATTTTTTTAGTATAACAATGTAGTATAAGTATTCTACATCTAGGGTATTCTATATGACTATATATATAATTTAGGATGGAGTAAATACTTTCATAATTTTCAGCCGGATTAGCTTCAAGAGGACAGAGAAGGAACACAAAGGTTTTTGTTTTGTATTTTTTTGTGGGTGCGTGGGTGGGGGGGGGGGGGGGGGGGGGGGGGAGGAGGAGGAAGCTACAGCTGCACGTTTTTTTTTTCTGGATAACAGGCTTCAGCTGTACGTTGTTGGGCTGGGCTTAGCATAGGGATATATTGGGCTGCCAGTTCAGTCCACAATAGCTTACTGCCTCTGCCTGCTGCTCTGTTTTCCTCTGCCTGATGCTGTGCTTCTGCTCATCATCATCATCATCAGTTCATGCATGCTTCGCTGCTTCCTTTCTCTACCGTTGCTCTTTTATTTTGTGTGGAAACCGCGTAAGTACAGCTAACTTTGCACTTTGCAGGAGAGTATCTCCGAGTCCCAGTTCTGTGTATGGGTTCCCAAATTCGTTTATTTTATTATTGTGGAAGGCATAATGACCCAGAAACCAAGTAGACTCGCCGTATATAAATCAGTCCTAAATTATCCTGGCTCATCCAGTGTGCATGCTGCAATGTTTCACTGCGCTCCTAGATTAGTATTAGTCACTCTCTGCCTTCCAAATTAAAAAAAAACGTTCTAGCTTTTATTGTTTTTTCTATGCATCTAGAGTCATACATGCCAAATGGTGCTTAGTCTGGTTGGATAAGTCACTCAAGTGGCATCCCACAGGTCCTGAGTTCGATTTTAGACTGTGGTTTTCTGGATTTATTTCAGAATTTACCTGCGTTGTGCATTCAGTGGTAGGCGACGTCCCCGTCGACAGCGAGACGCCTGTGGTGACTTCGTGAAGCTCGAGATCTGCCGGCTCAGTCCTTCGGAGATGCTCATAGGGGTATGGTTTGCGTATGTGTATTCATAGGGGTGAGTGTGCGTGCGTGTTGAACATCTGTGTTGTACTGTGTAATTCTCAAAAAAGAGTCTACATACATAATAAAAGTTTCTGCATTTTTCTAGTGCGATTACAGCTGCATTCGTGATGTTGTTCTGCTCTTTTAAGTTTCCATCACTGCCATTGGTCTCTGATAATTTGTGACATAAGGTTTAACCTTAGTATATCATGTCCAATAAGAAATGACCATTTACTCGAGGTTACAGCACTCACAGTTCAGCTGACAGAAATGAACGTTTGTATTCTCAAGTATACTTCTGTCTGTGAACCATCAAAATTATAAAAGAATTGCACAAATAGGAGCATCACACAGGATACTCATCAGCTATATTGAAGCAAGTAAATTAAAGAGTATTTAGATTACCAGGGATAATAAGCAAATAAAGATCCATGGATTGGATCCATAAAACAAGACACCTTGTTGTCAAAGCATGGCGAATGTCTTTCTGTGATTGGACTGGATTCTACATGGTCACTGAGTGGCGAACAAATGAGATGGAGGCGGTAATTATAGTGAGCAGTAGCAGGACCGTGAGCACGATGGTGAGGCAGGCGGCATGGGGTGGAGACACAGCTCTCATCGCTATGACCATCATCACACAGAGCCCGATAAGTACAGTGGAGAAGAAGAAGAAGCCAGCTGCGGTGACTGGCCCTACCATGTAGGAGTAGTATCCCAAGATCCCGGTGACCAGGCCGCCACAAGTGGCAATGCCGTTTGATATATCGAACAAATGGTTCAAGTAATGATCCTCTGAATCACCGATGTCCTCATCGGTGGTGAAGGAGGGTAGTACATACTTCTTTACTGGATGCTGAAACGTTGGTTGAAGGAGGGCAACAACAAGGATCAAACACAGCACGACGAGGATGCCGAAGGCGTAGCATCCGTTCAACGGGATAGTCAGAAGGCACAACGCCACTTGTAGGAGGAGGCATGAGATGCAGACCAAGGCATTTCCCCATCTGGGAAGATTTATATATAGAGTATTCCGTCGATGATGAAGAAGACCACAGTATCAACCACAAACAATGTCTTGATGGCCACTGATGTTGATGAAGAAAGATTCATGTACGCGTAAAACAACGTGGCGCAGGCGAACAACAGGGCCTTCAGAGTATAGTTGGGCCAACTTTTCTTCTGCCGTTGCAGCTGACCAGCTATGGTATCAATATCATTGCCATAGATGAGCTGTATTTTCTTGGAAAAAAAACTAATTTGATCACGTTTAGATACGCTGAGAGTAATCAACAGCTGTGTCAAATTTTATTTAATCCATAATTTCGTACTAGTCCTTCCGTTTCAAAATAAATCAATTTATAATCACCTTAAGTGAAACTATCTTAAGTTTGGCCAGCTTTACATTAAATTAAATGGGATGTTTGTGACATCAAATAAATACATTATGAAAAATATATTTCACAACCTATCTAGTGTTACTAATTTGGTGTGATAAGTATTGATGGTTTTTTTCTATAAATTTGAGTCATAATTAAAATATTTTAACTTAGGACAATACTAAAAGTTGATTTAATGGGATGGAAGGAGTAGTTATTAGCGCTTAGTATTCCTCCACTAATAACCACTGGGGTATGCCTTTGCAAAAATGGTCTTTTTAGACAAAATTTATGTCTATATCTATATACCTAATATTAAAGGACCAAAAATTTATTCTATCATTTTCGTCCACCTCTGCGTAACTATCTGGATGGTGGAGAGTTTCTTCAGTCTTGTGTTTTTGTTAATATTAAAGGTCCAAAATTTTATCCTATTGTTTTCATCCACCTCCCGTAACTATCTGATTGGTGCTTGGTGGAGAGTTTTTCCGTCTTACTTTTTGTTGTTTAATCCGAACTTACAATGCATACTTATACGAGTTAGAACAAATCATGTCGTGTGATGATGGATATATATGGTGTCCAATTCCTATACATATTGGGTTTACCCTTCGTATTTCATATGTTATCTAGCCTCATGACCCATGTGAGTTAGAGTAACTTTGTGTCTAGCGATGATATGGAATACAATTCTTATTTGTATTAGATTTCGTTGCACCGCATGGTCATGTTCGAGCTATTTTTTCCCCCAAAAAGTCACAGGGCTGCTTATCGTTTGGACACAAGCCCGGTGAATGTACGGGTGTATGATGTTGTGGGCCCTAAATGGATTTTCCATTTTATATTAGGAAAAATTCTACTTTTCCTCTTTTAATTTTTTTTGCGAAAGTATGTTTTTTCTCCTTGAACTCCAAAACCAGACAAAACTCTCCCAACTTTTGAAACAACACGTTTTACCTCCCGAGCCTGGTTATAAGTGGTTTTATTTTTTATTTAGTTTAGCTAAATCTTTGAAAAATCATAGTTAATCACCAAAAAAGCATAAAATGAAAAAAATATCATTTTATTAGACTTCTAATGAGTAGATCTACACAGTGTATAATATAATATGGTATACTTTAATATGAAGTTTTTTTTGTAGATTTAAATCTATTTTGTTTCTATAATTAACTAAAATAATTCATAACTATAGTTTTTGTGGTCTAATTGTGGTTTTTGTGGTCTAATTGTGGTGAAACTTTTGTGATATATTAATTATTGTATTTTTGAAATATATTAAAAATTTCATACTTATTGGATCAAGTATAAATTAGTTATAGATTTATTTAGGGTTTATGCTTGTTAAATAAAATAAACCTATTACTAATTTATATGTGATCCAATGCATATGAAAATTTTAAAGTATATAATAATTAGGCCTCATAATTTTTTTTACCAGAAGTGGACCATAGAAACTACAGTTATAAATTATTACAAATAATTGTAGAAAAGAATATATCTAGATCTACAGGATATGATTTTGTACTAAAATATATTATATGTTCATTATGTAGATCTACTCATGTGTAGTAAAAAAAATAGATTTTTTATTATATAGTGTTGATAGTCCTCCAGTCCGACCCATCAGCGGGGTGCCTCAACATTGAATCTTTCTTTCGCTCTTCACCGTGCCAACGCAATAGCTTGACTGACTTTGCATTTGCAAACAACCTATACACTCGTGGAGCTATAGGAAAATACCACACAGACTTGACGGGCCCTCCTCTGGTCTTGCTTCCTTCATTTGATGGCCCTTGCTTGTATCGGGGAGCTTTACACTTGGGACATGCATCCAAATCTTTGTATTTCTCTCCACGGTACAATATGCAGTCGTTGAAACACGCGTGAATTTTCTCAACCTCGAGGTCATTTGGGTAAATCATTTGCTTGGTCAGGTGAGAGTCCCCATGTGTTTGGTTTTGAGTAATTGATGAAACCTACCTAAGTACTAACCTTGGATCTCTAAGTATGAATCATGAGATAGGTTGGTACATGCCATGTGATGGAGCAAGGTGGATTAAGTGGATGGCACAAGCTCTAGCATGGTGGTGCAAATAAAAATGGTGTGAAGGCAAAGGTGATATAGGAACCATTTTCGGTTTAGTGATCAAGTCACCCTAGAGGGTGAGATCACATTTAGGATAGATAGCCGTACTATCAAGGAGGGAGCTCTTATGAATTATTACGGTTATTTTGTGCCACTAGGTTCATTGCATTGCATTTAAAATCAATTGAACTAGTGAAACAACCAACTAATTCCAAGATAAATGTGAACTAAAAGCTAACACATGTGCACAAGTGTTGAGATCACATAGTGTTAGCTCTTGGAAGCTTGGAAGAAGTTGGTAGCTGAGTTTGAGCAGAAGAAGAGGTCCGGACGCTAGGGTTTGGTCGGGTCCGGACCATCATCGATGAGTCCGGAGGCAGACCTGAGCTGTCTGTGCTCTGGAGAAGAATCTGGACGCTGTTTCAGGTCCGGACATAGGCTCCAGACAAGCGTCCGGAGTGCTGGTGCTCTCTGTTGTTTCTGAGGAAGAAGTCTGGACGACGTTTGGTGTCCGGACAGTGGAGTCCGGACAGCGACCGGAGTGTTTTGAGGCTCTCGGGAGCTCTCTGTTGAGGTCCAGACGCTGCGAGGGTATGGTCCGGAGTAGCACTGTTGAGTGCGTCTAGAGCCACGTGGCGTCCTCTGGCGAAGGTGCCAAAGGAGTCTTTTGAATCAGGGGCTGACCGGACGTGTGGCCATTGGTCCGGACGGCGCTCTGCGCGCGTCCGGAGGTAGCGTCCAAAGTGTCTAACAGAGAGCTTGGCTCTCGGCTTCTGAAGGGTACGGACGCGGCTGTTGGTCCGGACCCCTGTGTAAAGTGCGTCCGGATGGTGGCGCAGGAAGTGGAAAATGGGGGCAAAACGGCTAGTGTTTGAGTGTAGGCTATATAAGGTGGTATGGCCGGCCCAAGGGGCACTCTCTTGCACTTCTACTTCACTCTTACACTTGTGCTTGCTTGAGATTGCTCCACCCACTCATCTCATTGATATACTTGCTAATTTCATGAGAGATTGAGTGAACCAAGTGCATTGATTGTTTAATTGCATACTAGTGGCACTTGGTGATCGTCGTCTTCATGGAAGCTCTTGTTATTCTTGGAGGTTGCCACCTCCTAGCTTGGAGCGCCAAGGATCGTTGAGCGAAGGAAGGAGTTTGTCTCCGGCTCCGATCGGTGGATTGTGAGGGGTTCTTGAACCTTCACCGTGGGAGTTCGCAAAAGGTATCTCTAGTGGATTGCTCGTAGCTTGTGGATCCCTATCTTGTGTTGGTTTTGCGGCACCCGGTGACGGGTTTGGCGTGTGATGCCAATTAGCGCGTGAACCTCCAAGTAGGTGTATCGCTACAACGGGGACTAGCTTGTTGGCAAACAAGTGAACCTCGGAGAAAAATCTTGTGTCTCATTGTCTCTCTCCGAGGATTTCTTTTGTGATTGATTGGCTATATATTGGTCTCCTCTCCTATAACCCTCTTAACTCTAGTTTTGCACTTACATTCTTACATTCTTGCAAAGTAGAGATTCTAGCTTAGCTTGTGTAGCTTAGTCTAGTAGCACTAGTTATCTAGCTCTTGTGTGTAATATAGGATATATCTTGCTAGTAGCTAGAATTGTGGTAGGTGGCTTGCCGACCCTAGTAGTGCTAGTGCAAACTTGCTTTATGCCGTGTTTTATTCTAACAAGTTTGCTTAGTGTTGTTGTAGATTTTTTAATAGGCTATTCACCTCCACTCCAGCCATATCTAGACCTTTCAAGTGGTATCAGAGTCGATACACCGTTCTTACAAGGCTTAACATCCCTCGGTGTTAAAATGGCTCAAATCAACAACACTAAGAGGCCACCCAAGTTTGATGGCACCAATTATAGCTATTGGAAGGCATTGATGACCATCCATATCAAATCAATCAACCGGAAGATATGGTTGGTGGTTGACAAGAAGTTTGAGGTAGCTAATGAGGAGGCACCCACCGCGGCCGAGGAGGAGAAGCTCCAAAATAATGACATTGCTTTGAGTGCCATCCATGAGGCAATCTCTAGAGAAGTGTTTGAACAAATCAAGAACATTGAGAGAGCTCATGATGCATGGAAGAAGCTATAAGAGTCATATCAAGGAACTAAATCCATGAAGGGGGCCAAGGCATACATCTTGAAGGAGAAGTTTGCAAGCTTCAAGATGAAGAAAGATGAGAATGTGCCGGATATGTTCAATAGGCTTGAGGTGCTTGTCAATGACCTCAAGTCACTTGGAGAGAATGTGGAGAACAAGGACTTCTCATTCAAATTTTTGAGGAGTCTTCCCTCAAGATTTGAGATGTTAGTCACTCTATTGGTGAGAAGTGGATTGGGCACAATGACACCGAACCAAGTTCTTGGTGAGGTGATTACCGATGACACTTTTAGAGAGGACAAGGACAAGATAAGAGAGAATAAGGAGAAGAAGGATGAGAAGAAAGATGAGAAGAAGAAGAGTGTGGCATTCAAAGCCACATCATCATCAAGAGGCAAAGCAAAGTGTGATGAATCAAGCAATGATGAAAGCTTAAGCCAAAGTGATGATGATGAAGAAGAGATGGCTCTATTTGTCAAGAAATTTGGCAAGTTCATGAAGAAGAAGGGCTATAGAGCAAGAAGGAAGAATAGCTCACACAAATTCAATGAGAAGGATAGAAGATGCTTCAAGTGTAATAGCAAGGATCATCTCATTGCGGATTGCCCTCATCATAGTGACAATGAAGATGAGAAGAAGGGCAAGAAGAAAGAGAAGAAGGAGAAGAAAGAGAACAAGATGTTCCTCAAGAAGAACAAGAAGGGAGGTTCATATGTTGTCACTTGGGATAGTGAATCCTCAAGTGATGATGACTCAAGTGATGATGAGAAGAGATCAAGCAAGAAGAAGGCTCTTGCAAGTATTGCTATGAAGAACAAGATCTCTCTTTGACACTCCATCGACATGCTTCATGGCTCGGTCCACTAAGGTACAATCCGATGACGAGAGTGATTCTAGTGATGATGATGATGATGAACCACTAAAGATGAACTAATTGAAATGTTGAAAGATGCTAAGACTCACTTTGACCTCAAGATAAAGGTGTGCAAAGCATTGCGGAAAGAGCTTCAAGATCTCAAGCAATCCTTTGATGAGCTAAACCGCTCTCATGAGAGGCTAGAGGATGCCCATGAGAAGCTTGGTAAAGCTCACTCTAAGCTTGAAAAAGCTCACTCATCTCTTGTTGAGCAAAAGGAGAAAGATCATGTTTCAACAAGTAACATGGGAACAACTTGTGACATAATCAATGAATCTTTCTATGAACCCATCATCATCACCCCCCAACTAACCCTTCTTGTAGCATTTATAACTACCTCTTCTACTAGTGATGGTTTCACTTGTGACGCTTCACTAATGGTTGAGAATGAGACCCTTAAGCAGGAGGTTGGTAAGCTCACTCTAGCCTTAGGCAATGCCTACGATGGAGACGCCCGCTTGCTTAAGTGCTTGGGTAGCCAAAGGTTCTCCCTTTGCAAAGAGGGACGTGGCTATACCCCCAAGAAAGACAAGGCGGCCTTTGTAACTCCAAAGCCTCGCATTGTGAAGAGCAATGGCCGGTTTTTCTCAAGTTGCAAGCAAGTAGGGAATGATGAGCAATATTGCAAACTAAATCTAAGCAAGATAAAATTTACAAGTGCATCTATTCGCTTTGATTCTAGTTATGTGCTTACCAAGGGCAAGAAAGGTGTGATAGCTAAGTACATGGGTACTCCCAATGAGAGCTCAAAGAAGAAAGCTATTTGGGTACCTAAGTCCTTAGTCACTAACTTTGGAGGACCCAAGCAAGTATGGGTACCTAAGAAGAATTGAATTGTTTTGTAGGTCAATTATAAAGCCAGAGGGAGGCATTGGGTGCTTGATAGTGGGTGCACTCAACATATGACCAGAGATTCAAGAATGTTCAACTCTATCAAGACAAATGATTGCAATGGGGTTGATTCTATCACATTTGGTGACAATGGCAAAGGAAAGGTCAAAGGGCTTGGTAAGATTGCAATATCCAATGACATGAGCATATCCAATGTGTTGCTAGTAGAGAGCTTGAACTTCAACTTGCTATCCATAGCTCAACTTTGTGATCTTGGTTTCAAATGCATCTTTGGAGTTGATGATGTAGAAATCATAAGTGTAGATGGCTCTAACTTGATATTCAAAGGATTTAGATATGAGAATCTATACTTGGTTGATTTCAATGCTAGTGAAACTCAATTGTCAACTTGCTTGCTATCCAAATCTAGCATGGGTTGGTTATGGCATAGAAGGATTGGTCATGTTGGGATAAAACAATTGAATAGACTTGTCAAGCATGATCTAGTTAGAGGCTTGAAAGATATTGTCTTTGAAAAGGATAAGCTATGTAGCTCTTGTCAAGCCGGCAAACAAGTCGGAAACACTCACCCTAGTAAGAGCATGATGAGTACTTGCAAACCATTTGAGCTCTTGCACATGGACTTGTTTGGACCAACCGCATACACAAGTATTGGTGGAAACAAATATGGCTTTGTGATAGTTGACGACTTCACTAGATAGACATGGGTATTCTTCTCGAGTGACATGAGTGACACATTTGATACATTCAAGATCTTTTTCAAGAGATGCCAAAATGAATTTGAAACAACTATCAAGAAAGTGAGAAGTGACAATGGTAGTGAGTTCAAGAACACAAGAATTGATGAGCTTTGTGATGAATATGGAATCAAACATCAATTCTCGGCCAAGTATACACCTCAATCAAATGGGCTTGTTGAGAGGAAGAATAGGACACTCATTGATATGGAAAGATCTATGCTTAGTGAATACAATGTGAGTGATTCTTTTTGGGCCGAAGCTATCAACACGGCTTGCTACTATAGCAACCAACTCTATTGCTACAAAATGCTTGAGAAGACACCTTATGAGCTATTGAATGGAAGAAAGCCAAATATTGCATACTTTAGAGTGTTTGGTTGTAAATGCTATATCTTGAAGAAAGGTGCAAAATTGAGCAAATTTGAGAAGAAATGTGATGAAGGCTTCCTACTTGGTTACTCAACTACAAGCAAAGCATATCGAGTATGGAATCTTACTCATGGCATAGTTGAGGAGGTACATGATGTGGAGTTTGATGAAACACAAGGCTCTCAAGATGAAATTGACAATCATGATGATGTGAGAGGTGAACCATTGGCCAATGCAATGAAAAATATGGATATTGGGGACATTAGGCCAAGGCAAGTGGATGAGGAGCAAGATAATGACTATTTAGTGCATGCTCCATCTAATGAGCAATCAAATGACAACCAAGCTAGTTCATCCTCTCCAACTCAAGATCAACAAGAGGCTAGTTTATCATCTCAAACCAATGACCAACCAAGTACAAGCAATCAACTTCCAACACTCCAACCTACATCTATTGCAAGGGATCATCCTTTGGATCATATTATTGGAGATATCACAAGAGGTGTGCAAACAAGATCAAGATTGGCTTCATTTTGTGAACACTACTCCTTTGTGTCATCTATTGAGCCAACCAAGATTGAAGAAGCTTTGCAAAATATTGATTGGGTGAATGCTATGCATGAAGAACTCAACAACTTCACTAGAAATCAAGTTTGGGAACTAGTTGAGAGACCAAAGAACCACAATGTTATTGGCACAAGATGGGTCTTTCTCAACAAACAAGATCAAGATGGCATAGTGATGAGAAATAAAGCAAGACTAGTTGCACAAGGGTACACTCAAGTAGAGGGTCTTGACTTTAGAGAAACATATGCACCGGTGGCAAGGCTAGAAGCAATAAGGATTCTATTGGCTTATGCTTGTGCTCACAACATCAAGCTCTATCAAATGGATGTGAAGAGTGCATTTCTCAATGGGTACATCAATGAATTGGTATATGTTGAACAACCACCCGGATTTGAAGATGACAAGAAACCCAACCATGTGTACAAACTAAGAAAGGCATTGTATGGTTTGAAGCTAAAAGGACCTTGATGTCACCTAGGAGGACTAGAGGGGGGTGAATAGGCCTACAAAAATTTATCTCAAACAAGTATTAGCACTGAGGGCAACACTGCCTCCCTTTGAGGGCGTCAGTGCCGACCTATGACCGTAGGTCCAATTCAGCCCAAACTGTGGGAACGAGATCCTGGGATGCTCAATAGTAAGCCTGCAAAAAATCAACTCACAACTCAAAAAGAATATAGGGCGGCACTGCCGCTCTCCAAATATAACTCAGATCGAGCTCAGATTTCGCTGGGAGAAACTAGATACTATAAGCAGCACAGAGGCCTAGTTTCATGATAAAGTCCAACACGAAGACTGGATACGACATAAATCACTTTCTAGAACAAATCGAAACCTCAAACCCTAGCAATGTCTATGCAAGATATACTTGAAAGTAAACAGCACACAAAACACAAGGATTTATCCCGTGGTTCAGCTCGCCACCAAGGCATGCCTAAGTCTACGTTGTTGAGGTTCGCCACACAAGGCTAAGG
>CM039132.1:58291633-58306672 GCA_022036555.1 Microstegium vimineum | reverse complement strand
GGGCCTCTCGATCGGACAGTTTTCCCCTCGATCAGCCTTCGGGGGGACTGCCATTACCCCAAGGGGGGCCGGCGGGGGCCGTATCCGATCCCCCACGATCCATATGCCCTATGATCATCACTAGCCAGGCAGCATGGCCCGGCCGCCGGGGGGGGAGAAGCATATAATATAAAAAAGAAGCTACGAGTACTGCTTCTAGAGATATGATAGCCTCTGACTCGATCGATTGAAAAATTATGATATATAAATGGACTGCTCCAGGAGTCCGGACGTACGCGTACGATGTACGGACCAGCATCACGCACTTGAGAGCTAGCTAGCTAGCTACCTAGCTTTAGCTGCTACCTGCTACTTGATCTATATATCGTCCTCTGTTCTCGTTGGTCTTCAATATAATGGTTGGCAATCATCCATATGGCCTGGTGCAGGTGTGATGCATTCGTTCACCTCGTCCCGGCCGGCCTCGGCCTGCACCCCGCACTTCCCTTTCTCGCAACACTAGTACATAATATAGCATTTTGCATCATGGCTGTGGCTCATCATCATCGATGATAGATAGATCCCATTGAGAGATGCTGGCGTGCATACATTCGTGCTGTCGCGTTCAAACTTATTTTGTAAATCACTTATTAGATTTTCTTGTAATAAATCGCATGCAAGTGGTTATTGCATGCACGTGATTTCAATCCACCCGGGGATTAATTAACCACTAAAAACACCAATTTTTTAACTCAAAATTTTTGAAAATCTCTTACATTTGAATTTCATCCCAATTGCTTCATGTGTTATATGACGATTTTTTCCTTGTAAACCGCATGCAAGTGGTACATTGAAGAAGGGTCTATTTTTTTATAAAGAAAATTAGGTGAAAACTTTTTATTCGTCACATTTGGAGAAAGTGTTTTTTGCTTGAGATTTGGGAGGAATTTTTTAATGCGTCTGATTTGGGAGAATTTTTTCTCCTTTTCTATGTGTGGATTTGGGAGCGGACTTTTATTGTAATTAGAGAGAAAAAATGCTATAGAATTGACACTGGGTTCCCACCAAATTTGGATTGATAACCATATGCTAAATTTTAACAAAAATCAGATATATTTATTAGTATTTAGCATCATTCTTGCCATTCCAGGGAGGGGGTCCGAATGCTGCCACATGGACCTAACGAGGGACTGGAAATGCTTTTGGTGCCATTAACAACCACCAGCGCATCATGATCATTCCATTTTGGAACCGAGCAAACATTCAAGGGATGTAAATTAAGGCTGCAACGCCATGATGTTATTTGTCAGTCGAGACCCCAAACCCCCAAAAATTTTTCAACTTTCGAAATCAAAGTAAAATCTACTTGACCCCCATATTTTTATAGATTTTTTTCTCAAGAAATTTTGTTTGGCCCATATCAAACCGAAGACCGTGAGGGGCCTACAAAATTGATATTTGATGTTTGAGGAGCCAAAAATATGAACTACTGCAAAAATCTCAGCAAAAAAAATGTTTGGATGGTAACCAAGCTAATTTAACAAATATTTGTAAGATACTACATCTAGGGACCATATTGTGTCATTGTTTTTTTTCAATTAAATATGGTCAGGTGGGATTTGTTTTGTACGTAAAATCAAAAAAATATTATAGTAAAAATAAATTACAAAATCTGATATATGGTCAAATAGATATTAACAATTGAAGGTTGGTCATCGAAAACTTTCAACCTATGTGCAAGTAAAGTAGGGGGACTCATTGCCACTTTGTTAGTAGGTCTCTCGGGCTGAATCAGAAGGTCAGAACAAACTGCAAAGTGGACGGGACCACTTGGACAAGCTTCTTCCCATCAAGTATACTTCTTTAACTTTGAGTAAATCGTACCAAATGGGAGAATCATTCAGTTTATGAGTAATTATATGAATAAAATAATTTGTCATGTATTTGGCTTTAAAATTTTCTTGCCACAAACCCTCTTTTGATTCCATTGTCCACCACCATTTACAAAGCAAGTTTATATTAAGCTTTTAAGATATTTGATGCCAATGCCTCCATCCTTCTTACTTTTATAAATTTTAGTCCATTTTACCAAGTGATACTTCCTTTTTGGGCCACCTCCTTGCTTTTCCCTATCAAGGGAAACCAGTCGCAAAGATGTAGTCTACTAGGACTAATAGGAACACCAAGATATTTAACTTGGAAGTAACCCACTTGATAGCTAAACAAATAAGTATATTTTTACCCCAATCTTCTTCTTCATCTATAATCAAAATCTCACTCTTATTGATTGAAATTATTTGGTAAACCACCAAGCAACTCAAACATATACAGAAGCATCTTCATATTCCTAGCCATATCCAAATCATGTTTTTTAAACATTATCATCTGCATATTGCAGAATCACCACACCCATTGGAATGCTATGGTCCACTAGCCTAGTGATAATAAGACACTTGTGAGGTTATTCATAGCTACCTTGAACTAAAAGACACTTTTTTCCGTGCATTTCTCCCATTATAGAAAGGCATACATGCAAGGAGAGCCAACAAAGTGAACACTTCATCCTAATTAAGCCACAAACTCTAAGCACATGTCTGCCACAAACTTTGAGGGCATGCCTGCCACAAATTCTAAATTAATGTATGCCTGCAAAAATAGACGTTGAATAACCTATAAGTAAGGTATGCTCATACACTGTTCATTGCAACCAACAACAAGTCGCTAGCCACCATGGCTTCTTCCTCTACTCATAGCTTCCTGCTGCTTTTCCCCTTCTTGCTGCTTTTCTCCATGGTCATCGACTCTGGTAGCGTGTCAACCACAGACCCTGCAGCTACAGCAGAAAAGTACCAGAAATGGTGCCGAGTAGCATCAGATTCTCAGTCGTGCATCAAGGTGATTGAGTCCATCCCAGGGATCCAGGAGGTTGAATACAAAGACGCTGGCAAGATCGCTGAATTGTGCCTGCATTTTGCTGCCACTAAGACAATAGAGGCCAAGGGAGCTGCTGACACCTTGCTTGTTGCTGCAAAGGGAAAGCCTTCCAGTTGCCTCAAGACCTGCGCCACCAACATCACGTCAATGGTTGAGGTTTTGGCCAATCCCCCTTCTGGGCAGGACAACATGGACGCCTATCTCACCTTTATTAAGGTTGTGAGAGCCAAGTTCAAACACGAAAGGCCACCATCCTGCGAGAAGGACTATTGGAACAAGACGTCATCATCTTCAGCCGACGAGACCGCCATCGTGGACAAGTTCCATGATATCTGGAATGTCGTGAAAGTTGCGAATATGCAAATTAATTATGTCTTTCCTTGGTCAGATAGCGATGAGGACCCCAGAGAGAACAACCTTTAATTATTATTAATATCTGTTTTTTATACTATTTGTGTCTAATCTATGTTGTAACAGCTACGATCATGGTGATCATGTGAAGTCACATGACTGTTTGTATGTTTTGTTCTTTTTTATTTATTTTGTTTGAAGATATGGTCGATATCGACCAATATTTTGACAAATTATTGAATTTATAATAAATTTCTTATTTACTGATGCAACAGTGTGCATTATTCTATTTGTCTTAATATCTATCACAAGCATAAAAGGGATATATATATATATATATATATATATATATATATATAATATTAATTATGAGAGACCAACACCGCTACAAAAGCATAAAAGAGATATCTAGTTATATATTATCGGTGTTTATTCATAAGATCGTATAGCGCTCACTCTTAGTTACCATAGGTGAGTGATCAACATTGGGTAATGTGCTCGATCAAGTGAACAGCAAGCTAAGCAGCTAGCTTTCTATATATAATAATGTCTAAAGAGGAGTATAAGCATGTGATCCTTTCCTTAATTTCTTTTGCGCCACAATCCATCTTGGAATAGTTTCACCAAAACAATAGAAAAAAAACATTAACATTTATAACACCAATTTCCTTTTATTTCAAAGGATTACACTTGGTACTGCGCTAAAATTATAATTATTTTTGGGTGTGATTGGTAGGTTGTATAACCACTGTACGACACTGTCACTTAAATTTAGAATCCGTTTTTATACAAAACTAAGTGTAAATTGCTTATTTGAGGCTTTAAATGAATTGAAATGAAAAAAATTGTAATCTACAAAGTTTCATAACTTTTCAAGATCTACACTTTTCGTTTAGGAAGTTTTTATATCCGAGATCGTTTACAAAATATAAAAATTTCAAAATTTTGAAATTCAAACGCATGACTGTGTTGTGACAGCTATGGTCATGGTGTCATGTGAGGTCACATGACTATTTGTATGTTTTGTTCTTTTTACTTATTTTGTTGAAGACATGGTCAATATCAGCCAATATTTTGACAAATTATTGAATTTATAATAAGTTTGTTATTTACCTGCACTGTACATTATTATATGTCTGTCTTTGTTTATCCATCACAAGCATAAAAGAGAGATATATAGCTAGTACGTAGCTTCTCTCTCTCATCACTTTTGGAGGGGGTAAAATATAATGAACGTTCTAATATAATGTCAACCCTCCTAATTAATCCTGCTTGGCTGGCCCGGCCGCATGCCTACTACGGGCACGAGCTTGTGCCTATTATGCATTGATAAAAGCAGGAATATTTACAAGCCGTGTTTAGAAAAACAGGGAAGAAAGGAAAATTACTCGTAAATATAAATAACAAATAATAAAATAACAGTTTACTCGTACTAGCTCGTTAGTTCACTACTCCAGAACACTACAACAGTGGCAGTGACGGTTTTTGAAGAGTGGTTGTTTAATTTTTTTTTTCTTAAAGTCGAGGCACCTGAGAATTCCCAAGTGGCCGAAAGATATAATGCATGAATTAAAAAACCAGGCACTACGTACGAGTAGGCTACTGTATGTGAGTAATTGAGGTTAGCACACACGTACGTCCGATAATATGATAGATGCATGGCTTGAACTTGGTGGCGGCAAAAACACACATCCGTGTGTGCTCTTCGCTGGTTGGCCAGACCTCCAAATGGCGGATCGTTGACGTGGCTGGACAGAGAATGGAGGCGGATCAGTGACGTGCCTGGCTGGACAGAGAATAATGGAGAGAGAGAGAGAGAGAGAGAGAGAGAGAGAGAGAGAGAGGAGGAGGTTGTGGGCGGGGCGCTCTCATCCAGCAGTAGTAGGCTGGTCGATAGATGTGTGTGTCGCGGATCGGATCTAATAATAATATTATAAATAGTTATACTTTTTATCTATAATTGATCAAATTCAATATATAAAATCATGATACATTGTTTTATAATTGCATTCTGTTTACGTACGGATGATAGAGTACGTGTTTCCATTTATGTGTGTAGACGCTCTTTTTTCTTTTTGCATTCTTTTGATGAAAAAGAAAGATAGAAAGAAAGAAAGGGCCGGCGCGGGTTCAATGAAACTGTGAAATTAATAATAAGCTACTAGCTGTGTTAAAATCATATAATCATCTCAATCAGCTAGTATATATAGTACCTACGAGCGAGCTAGAGCGAGGGATGGAAAACATTCCGATCGAGCTAGCTAGGGCTAGGCCTGCTGCATATATTGCATGCTTTGCTTCTGCACTGCATCGATCTGCATGCATATGTGAGGCATGCTGCTGGACCTCCTCTCGCGATCCATTATCAGTACGAGTCCTCGATCTGTGTCTGATCTCTGCTGCTAGCTGCGATATGATGCTATATATCTAGTGCCGGAGCTGATGAGGAGTATCTCGCTCGATCGATATGCAAATAATGCAGCATATGAATATATATCGATCGGTATGGCGCGCGGTGGTCGTCATTGGCCGGGCCGGGAGAACGAAGCATAGAATATAGCTAATTAAGCTTCTGATCGACTCGATTAAAGAGGATAATTGACTGCTCGAGGAGTACGTATCGTACGACGGTCGCCTGTGCATCGATCAATTCAACCGCACTTGAGAGAGAGCTATTACTTATTAGCTAATACCTGCCTGCCTAGCTATATCTACTACTCTACTTGATCTGTCCTCTGTCTAGCTAGCTAGCTCTCGTTGCAATGCAATGGCTGGCGATCATATCCGATCCATGCATGGCGCTAGTTAGATCGAAAAGATTCCGATCTGGGGTTTGGGCGCGCGGCTGCCCAGCTGCTGATGCTGCACTGCCACATGCATGGAGCTGGCGCACTGCAAAGGAAGAACGAAAGGAATGTAAAAAGGTGTCTCGATCGATCGATCGTCGTCGTCGATCGTCCATTCATTCTGCATCCGTCCGCGCTATACAGTAGTACTTATATATATATCTAGCTAGCTAGCTGACCGCGACAAGAAAAAAAAAACGATCGATGCATGCATGGACGACGACATATGACACCAAAACTGGGCCTCTCGATCGATCTGCTGCGACGACTGCCATACGCGCGCAAGAGGCGGGGCCGGTACGTATCCCTCGATCGATATCATGCATCGATCACTCGCCAGCAGGCAGCAGAGACGACGCAGCATCACATGTAGTACGTACATGCACTTGAGAGCTAGCTAGCTTAATTAGCTACCTATACCTACCTACCAATTCTACACCAAAATGGAAATTCTTTGAGGGTTTAGGATTTCCTTGACTGCCAAAATCCAACCGCCAAAGAATTGATCAATTTTTTGGGGTTGTAGTCAACAGCCAAGGAAACTTGTACCCTTGGCGGTTCTACTCGACCTCCAAGAAAATAGGCCACTTTCCTTGAGTGCTGTTGTGAACCACCAAGGAAAGCAATATTCCTTGACTGCTATCGCTAACCGCCAAGGAAACCATTTTTTACAAAAATCAATATTTTTCATAAATTTCTCAAATAACTTCGGATGAAGAAATGACCAAAACAAAAGTTGTAGTATTCGAAAAGATCTAAAACTTTCATGTTCAAACTTTTCCCATTTGAATTCGTTTATGGTGTCAAATATGTATTTCAAAATTCACTGAACTCAATACAAAAGCAATACAATATCTATGCAATCACTAATGATATGAAGGTGTAGTGGTAAGGAAGTAACTCTGCTTGTGTGAGGTATCAAGTTCAAAACTCAGCATTTTTACATATTTCCTTGGCGGTTAGTCACCTCCAAGGAAATGAATTTGCTTGACCTTGTCGTCGTGGCAATCTAGTGTATGTCCATATTTCTCTTGGCGGTTGGCGGTCAAGAAAAGTTTCCTTGTGGGCTAGCAGCCAAGAAAATTTTATTTTCCTTGCCATCTAGCCTTGGCGGTTCATTCTTGACGGCTGACCGCCAATAACTATTTTCTTGACGGTTTTTCTGTATTTCTTGACCATCTTTGGCAGCCAAGAAATTTTTGTTTTGTGGTAGTGCTGCAACCTAGCGTACTTGATCTAAACAGTATATATATCGCCCTCTGTCAGCTCATTGGTCGTCCTCAATATATTCAGCCTGTTTGTTTGGCAGGATTATACACTGTTCTGGCAAGATTAAGTACTGCTGACTGATTTCTTGTGAGAGAAAAATACTGTTCTAGCTAGATTTAAGCCGGCTGAAAAGCCAAGCGAACAGGTTGAATGCACTTCTTCATGCAACTAGCTAGTACGGCATGCAAGTGCTACATTTAAAGGCTATTTCTTTATAACAGAAAACTTGGTGAAAGTTTTTTATTCGTCACATTTGGGAGAAAGTATTTTTTTTGCGATTTTTTCCTCCTTTTTTTTATGTGTGAGAGATTTAATTGGGAGTAATTTGTATTATAATAAAAGAGAAAAAAAAATGATATAGAGATTGACACACAATGGGTCTCACCACCAAATTAATTTGGATGAGAACAACCATGCTAAATTTTAACAAAAATCAATAGCAGGATTCTGTCATTCCATGTGGGGCCCGAATGCTACCCCAGCCATTCTATGAGGGACTCAAATGCTTTAGGCGCCATTCGCATCTACCCCAGCACGCGTCACGACGCGTTCCATTTTGAAGCCGAGTAGCTTTCAAAGGGATATATGTCAAGGCTACAATGCCATGATGTTGTTTTGTCCAGTCGACACCCCATAATTAAGTTTTCAACTTTCTACTAGAAATCTACGTACGGTATATATTTTTATAGATTTTTTTTCTCAAGAAATTTCTTTTCTTTTAGTTGGCCAAATCAAACCGAACCCCGTGACAGCCTAAAAATTGATATTTGATATTTGACGGGCCCTGGCTAGTGCCAAAATCTCAGTAAAAATGTGTGCATGGTAACCAAGCTAAATTTTAACAAATATTAGTAAGAGTTTGTTTGGCAGGGCTCCAGCTCTGGCTTCACAGCAGCTCCGGCGGAGGAGCCGCACCAAACACCCCGGCAGCAGGAATCGCTTCTACCTGTTCGTCAGAGGAGCCGGAGCCCTTTTTCACGTAGGGAGGTGAAGCCGTTATTTTGGGCTTCAATTCAATGCTCCGGCTCTGGCTCACGCACAGGAGCACCTCGCGAGGAGCCTGGCCAAACGGCCCCTAAGTATGACATGTAGGGACCATATGTCATTGTTTTTTTCAACTAAATATGTGGTCATATAGGATCTTGTTTTGTACGTAAAATCATAAGAAATATTATAGTAAAAATAAATTACAAATTAGATATATGGTCAAATAGATATTAACAATTGAAGGTTGGTTCGAAAACTTTCAAACTCCGTGCAAGTAAAGTATGGGACTCATTGTCACTTTGCTAGTTTTGGTCTCTCGGGTTTGAATCGGAACAGACTACAAAGTGGACAGGACCAGTTCGACAGTGGCCCCCATATATATGCATGCATTCTTGTGAAAAGCAAGCAGACACAACTAAAAATAATAAGGGATGGTAGCTACCGCAGGCAGTGCGTAGTTACCAAATGTTTCAAAAAAAGCGAGCATGAGATGGCCCCTGACCAATTTTGTTTCCTACCACGATACACATCTGCACACATATTATTTTTTGTACAAGTCACCATGTCCGTAATGTTATTTTTTTAAGGAAAAATTATGATTTTTGACACGTAGAGTAACAAGTAGTCTCTGATAGGATTGTGAAGACGTGATTTGAGGTGTTGGACATTGGATGTTTACTAATTATAAGTGTATGTTTTTGCGCCTATATATGGAGAACTGTTGCCGTAGGGTCACTAATAATACGTAGTTCAAACTTCAAAGCATTAAATCGATTAACACAACATAAAATCAATGTTCATAAATTTAGTTGAAATTGGAATAATGCCCATTGGCATTGTTATGCAATGACCAAATTTCCTCGCAAGCAATAAAATGCAGATGTAGCAACGGACAACTGTTACAAATACATTAATTTGTGTCCGGAAAAGAATAATAAGCACGAAACATACACTTAGATGTTGAGGAGAAACATAGTCTTTTATTATTTTTATCTCATGCAACATATTTTCATATAGGTAACTATCTCATGCAGCATATTTTCATATAGGTAACTAACAAACAACATTTTTTAGATGGGCTAAATAGAAGGCAGTAACACCCAAGGGGTTGTAATAACTGTCCTATTTTTGGCCTTTCACCTTGCTAATTCTTATCCTGGACAAGGAAAATCCATTTAAAACAAGGGAATGTCTTAGGTACCCCTCTTATAGAAAATTGCAAGCATCTTACATTAGGTGTAACAAAAATGGCACCTCGTATGTGTTGTTATGTGATTTTGGTGTTTGAATGCCAACATGACCATTTGGACCAACAATGTTTTCTAGTATAAAAGGTTTAGTTCAATGGATGTAAGGTTAGCTTGGACTTAGTCAACGAAAAGATTAGAGTGATCAATACCTCAAGCAATACATTAGAAGACATGTTGCAGACCTACAAGGAATCCTGAAGACCTACAAGATATGCTAGAGGCCCAAGACACAATTTAGAACAAGCCCAGACACGAAGAAATGAAAACCATAGAAGTTTCAACAATAGCACCGGATTTATCCGATGCCTGTCTTCCTAGGCCACCACAAAAAGTGTTCAAGGGAGAAATTGATTCTGCAGTGAAGTTCACCTCTCCTGAAAAGTGGTTTTGTAGTTAAGGGACGAAATTAGACGAACACGATAGTTGAGGGGCCAAAAATGGACTTAATCTCAAGATGTTGAATTTGTTATATCAATAAGTAATATATTAGTACTATTGTTTTATAAAATATATAGTGCTTAAGTAAAATTTAATATTGTTAAGAAGCATTTTGTCAAATTGTATAACATTATTTAAGATAACAATTTAAAATTTGTTATCATGGTTTATTAATATAACTTAAAGTGAATTTATTAGTGTCATTGTTATATAGTTCATGAAGAAATATTTTGCACTTGACAAGCTATTAAAATAAACATTTATCCTAATATAAACATGTTACATGGTTTACATGGTGATACATAATATTATGCTTACTTTTAACTTAACAGTGATAGTGTCGGGTACAAAGGCAAGGGGTACCCTAAACCCTTCGATAATTTAACGCTAAACATAGCAACCATTTTTAAGACAGGAGCCAACCAACCGCCGCGCCAGCAAACAAGGACCCATCACACAAAGGCCCCCTGCACCGGCCGTACCAGCCAGTCGTGGGCCGGCCTGCTCCTGGAAAAATGACGGACCGGGGGTCGAACGAACGACCCCTCCGACTCTACCTCGACGCCGAATGACGGACGAAGGGTCGAAAGAACGACCCCTCGGCCTCTACCTCGACGCCGAATGACGGACGAAGGGTCGAACGAACGACCCCTCCGCTTCCGCCTCGACTCCAACCGACGGAAAGAGGTCGAACGAACGACCCCCAGACGGGAAGCTCGATCAGCCCAACTGCTCCCGGTATGGGATAAAGGGAACCCACCTAACACCATGGGCGCCCACGACCGCAGTCAAATCCATCAGCTCACCGCCATGACTCAGATCTCCGTCAACTGTGCTGCCACTGTCACCACGTCGCGAGTACGGACTCCAGAAGCGCCCCTCGAGACGTGAACAGTACGGGGGATACGACAGGGCCACCCCGGTCTCGACCTCACCCCTCGACCGGGGGGCTCGACCCCTGCCTCCAACCAATCCGATATGGGGCCCGTCCCATCCGCCCCATCTCGCTTCAGCTGTGGAATTCGCGCCCGCCTGCGGAAGCTGTGCCGCGACGTGCCGCGATGACTTCTGCTGTCACCACGCCCCGGAGCACCGGAAGGACGGGAAGGCCATGCCGCCACAGTGCTCGACGTCCCTTCGCCCACACTATGCCGCGGACACGCCGCCCATGCTACAATAGTTTAGGACTCTATACCCTCGGGCCTCCCCTTGGTCTATAAAAGGGGACGCCGAGGAAGTAGAAAAGAGAGAGATCCCTAGACTTTCAGACGACTCCACACTCAGACTTCAGCTCTGATCCCCACACTCCACACACCCCGTTGCTTGATCGACCCCTCGAGCAACAAATCAACCGCCTAGGGTAGCCCTGCTAGCCTTAGGCTTCAGCTCTCTCTGAGTAACTCCGTCTAAACCAGCTTGTACCCCCCTGTACGAGCACTTTGGGTGCGAGATAATACAAGTCATCCTCCCCCGCTAGACGTAGGGCTTTCTTTGCCCGAACCAGGATAAATCTTGTGTCCTTCTTGCATCACATCTGGGAGAGGGAGCACGCAATATACAAATTTACTAGTTGGTGGTCTTGACCCCCGGGTCATAACACCGACATATATATATATATATATATATATATATATATATATATCATGTTTTATGGTTATTGGGTTAGTTTTTTAATAGTGCATTTACATGTAGAACTGAGAGATATTTTCGTTTATTTTATAAAAATACTAAAATGAACAATTTAGATACAATTAAAGGTTTTACATTATAATATCTTTGATAATAGAAAATGTAGGTCATCCATAAAAAATTAGTGTCTTACTTTAAATTATTTTTCATAATTTTAGAGTTGTATAATTTAGATACAAAATTAGGGGTTATTTGGAAGTATTTTTCATAATGGCACAGGTGGGTAATTTACATAGTAATTTAACAGGGTTATTTTCAATTATCTTTTCAAATGGTAAAAGTGGGTAATTTAAATGCAAGATTAGGGGGATACTTTATTATATATATTATAATGAGGAGGTTGATATTTTTTATAAATCAAAACATATATCTAATGGTTATTATTCTTGATGGTGTGATTAGAATATATCAAATCAAAGACCGGGTCATTTTTATTATTGTGAGAATTTATAGTATTTATCTTTTTTTTAGTGAGTCTGGTAATAAGTAACATGAAGCCGCTAATTAGTAGTAGTATAAGAGGGTCTCATGAAAATTAATGTGAAACCTCAATTGGAGCCTATAATTAGTAATAGTAAGATAAGAAGTTTTTTTAGAAACAAGTCGTCTCCATTCTGTAGGAGACTAGGAATTTTTTTAAGCCCTTATTAGTAAAAGACAACATTTGCAGCATAGTATACATGGTGTCTTTGGGACCGCTTAGAATCAGATTCTAGGTGAAAAAATCGAGAATCCCACCCAAACAGTCTTGATTGTTTTTACATTGTTTAGGAATCAGGCATGGAAAAGAATCAAACATATATGGGTCCTATTTGGAACCGTTTATCTAAGAATCGATTTTAGTCAGATCATAATTTTCTGATAAGTTGTGACCTATAAAGGATCTAATATTGTCTAGGTGTTTGACGGTCTTGATTGAGCGTAAAATGACATGTATAACATGAGGACGATGATGAGTGCTTATTTTTATTGACTGAGCACTAGCAGCTCAAGGCAATTATGGTAACAGTTTTTTTGTTACATAAAAAGTGTGTTGTATGACTAAAACAAAGTAATTGTTGTCACCTACGCTAGCTATCGTCCGATTCCTAATCGAGACCGTTTGGATGAGATGCTACGCCCTTGCACTCCATACGAGTATACACGTTTTCCCAAAAAAAAATCCTGGTACACTATACCAAAAAATTATATCTCCCCGTCTTCTCTAAAAAATTATTTGTATAAGCAGGTCGTTTTGAAAACCATTTTGGAGACTGTTTTAATTTAGATAGAGCCATGTCTTCTAGAAAATAGAGGTGTTGCTTAAAAATCAATCAATTCTATATAGTGTGTGCATGGAGATGTTTGAGACATATAGAGTTTGACTATGACCTGTTTCTTTTGCTCTTCTTCTTACAACACAAACCTTGGACGAACTTATAAATTATATGCAATAACCCTTATAGACTATGTAGTGGTGAGGGTTTTAGAGGTGTTTTTGCCTATCAATATCTACAGTCGTCTTCATCTTGGCCAGCAGCAGCGCCCGGGTGATCTCGACGCACAGCCCAGCGTTCCTGACGGCGAAGTCATCGTACTCCGGCGAGAACACCACCTGTTCCGCGTGCTCCACCACCGTGTCCATGGCGCGCTCCCTGAGCGCCGCGCTGGAGCTCAGCTCGGCGACCTCCAGCGTGCGCAGCGCGTTGGAGGCGTCCACGGCCGCCGCCAGCCGCGCCTCGCAGGCTCGCCGCAGGAACGTCACGTCGTACTTGTCGGCCGCCACGAGGAGGGCGTGCAGCTGCCGCTCCTGCAGATCATCCGCCGGGACCGGGAGACCGCCGTCGTCGTTGTCCTCCAGCGTGCCGGTGTAGAGGAAGGCGAGGAAGAGGGCGAGCTCGTCGTGGGTCATCTCCGGGAGGGAGATGGCGTCGCCGGCGGGGGCTTTGCAGCGCTCGTCGGCGGCCAGCATGTGGCGGAACACCTCCGACCTCGCAGCCTGCATGTGCATCAGATCACGAATTTATGATGGGCTGGTTGGGCTTCGTTCGAAACGCGCGCATGCAGGGAATGAAAGCCCATTGGTTCGCTTTATGGGCCAGTCACTGACTTACCAGGATGGCTTTGTGGGCCGTTATTGGGGGCCCAGTTCCTGGTTTCAGGACGATGTCGGTGTGGGCTCCTTCCTTCCACGCCACCGCCAGGAAGGCAGCTTTCTCGTGGGCCTCCTCCTCCCTGCCTCTCATCTCCTTCACCTTCTCCCACGCGTCTCTCATCCCCTGCATGCATTATTATGGGATTGGTTGCTTGCTTCTTCAGAAAAAGAAAACAAACTGAATTCCATCTGATTTCGGTGTCATCATCATTTGAGCATGGATTGTAAGGCATAAATCATTGAGATCCTTGATTACATGTTACGTACTAGTCTTGGTATTATTCAGGGGTCACTTTTTAGTTTTTACAGAATTAACCTTTCGATCGAAGCACGCATGCAGCAAAAAGAAAACGTCGTCCTGTCTGAGATTGTGACATGCATGAAGCTGACTAGAAACCAAACAAGACTGCTGTATATATGCTATCAAATCGAACCAAACGTGAATAATGAACAACTAGCACACCCTATGGTATCACAACAAACAGCAGTGTTAGTTCAGATGTGTAATTCTAGCAGTATGAAAAAATCGACCAGGATTAGTAACATGTTCAACCTGAATATATTCAGAAACAGTAAGGAGCTGATTACGTACCTTGGTTGCGCTGTCAGGCTTCATCATCGACCCTCTGGACTTGAGCACAGAGCCATGGACACCATCTTCTTCTTGCTGCTGCTCATCAGCCTTGTTCAGAAATCCGATGATGGCCTTGGCGCCCTCATGACAGGGAGCACAGATGGCGTTCCTTGGAAGCCTGTACACGGCCGCCATGGGGCTACAGATGCAGCAGTCCATGCCTTACTTGCTTCCCTTCTTCTTCCTCCCTCTGGCTCTGCGGCAAAGGACCGATAATGGTGCAAACTAACAGCAAGATGGACGCCATTGCCTTGCGTTGGGTGAGGGTATAAAAACAAATGGAGAAGAGAAGAGAAGATGAAACGTCTGGGGCAGCTAGCTGCAGGATGGTGTGCTGCGATTTCTTTTTCTAGAACTGCTGGTACGTACGCGGTGGTTGCTGACTGAGACAATGCAATCAGGGGAATTAAAATTCAATTCTCCTGGTTTTCTTAAATGTGTTGTGTGTAGCGCATGAATGTAGTCGGTGTGTGCTGGGACACCTTTTTGTATGCCAAAGTAGTACATTGACTAAACTGACCTCGCTCG